>JARHVA010005055.1:817500-827500 GCA_037957365.1 Torreya grandis | reverse complement strand
ATGTGTGGTGTGTATTTCATTTCATCATGGTTTGGATTTTAGTTATTTCAGTGTGGTAGTTACTATTATTTTTAGTTGTGTGAAAAATAAGAATAAAATTATATACCTGTTCACTTGTAATATTCCTATGTAACCCTTTTGTATTTACATTGGAGAATTTTGATCTAAAAATAATTGTAGAAATCATGATGAAAGGTTAGTGGTAAACCTGTGAAAACCATGTTCTAAGGTTAGTGGTAAACCTATTAAAACCATTCTATAAGGTTAGTGGTGAACCTGAGAAAACCATTATATAAGGTTAGTGGTAAACCTAAGAAAACCATTTTGTAAGGTTATTCGTGAACCTGTGAAAACCATTCTGGAAGGTTATTGGTGAGCCTATGAAAACCAATTAAAAATGAGTGTGAAGGAAGATATGTGCGATGGCACATGTATGTGGATAAGATCATGATCACATGGAGGTGGAGCATGCTACAATTAGAAACAAAGATATATTGTACCATGTAAAAACTATGGGGGGAATGTTGGGAATAGTTTTCACATTAGGTGAAAATAGGTATTTATAGGATAGTACAAACTAGAGTTGATATTTACCATGAGGTAAATACGTAATATATTAGTAATTAGTAAATCAAAATATTGTTATATATAACAATATTATGCTAGAATATATACATACATACATACATACATACATATATATATATATATATATATATATATATATATATATATATATATATATATATTGAGATATATTTTTTATATTGTTATAATAATATATCATGTGCTTCATTGGAGGGATTTTGTGAGAGAATATCAGAGAGGTTATAAGAAATATTCCTATATATATGTATAATTTCTCAAAATGATTTATTCAATGAATAGAATATAAAGAGTGAGAAATAATAATATTTTTATTGAAATAATCTATCTATGTATCTTATACTTCTTTGTGCATGAGATAAATCTTTGTATTAGATTTTATAAAACCTAACACTCAAATATATTAGAGTGGGAAAATATTAATATTATTCATATATACAAATCACAAAGTATTGCAAAGACACAATCTTCTAGGGACAAAGGAAAGCCAACTATGATAGATAATTAATATATCCTAAGTGCAAGGATTAGTTGAAATAATTTCACATACCAAACTAAATTAACAATAAATATCAACAAGCTTTGGAAACATAAAGAATCATATGTTTTATTGAACAATGTAGAGATGGTAGATTATTCTAATAATCCTACACGATTACAAAAGAAATCTCCAAGATACACCATTAAATATTATAATTTATACTTTATCATAATCTTATCACATTACCATCTAATCAACATCAATTTATGGGGTGTCTATTAATTCAAGAAAGAATGGCATATTTTGGCTATCACATAATTATATAAAATTATATAGATCATTGTGAAGCATTAAAAAAATCATAAATACAAGGATAAATATAATATCTAGATTTTATAGGACCATTAATAAATACAAAAAACATGTCCCATAAATGTGAAATTTATAACAACCATGACTAGGAAATGTCACCAACAAGAGCCATTGGCTATTAATAAATTTATGGAAGGTGACTAAAAAAAATTAGGTTTATAAAAACAAAATTCATTCCACATATAATTTCATAGGATTAAAATGGTTGGGACATGTCATTAAAAAGTTAAGGAATAATACATAGTGGATGGTACCCTATGATTTATGTTTCTACTAATATATTGTGGGCTAAAATTTCCCAACACACCTATATGGATCATACCTCTTAAATACAGAGTTCTATTTAAATTAGGATAACATTAGTTCCAATAAATACATGATATAGTATGTTTGAAAAACCATCATCTCAATTTACCATAAGAGGAAAGAGTTTTTATAATTTGACATGATGGTGATGTTTATTATCTAGAAGCACACTATTTATAAATGACATAAGACACATTAATGGATCAATCAAATCCAAAAGAAGAACTGAATTTATATAACCTCAAGGAAAATACAAGATTTTTTTAAATCTAATTAATATATCATACTTTCAAATACATGATATCAAATTTAAGATATTAAAAAAATTAAAAACATATCGAATAATCAAGAAATTAAAAAAACATTGAAATATTCAAGAATATAAAATAAGGACCCAAGCATGATATGATTTACAGTTTACATTATTTAGATAATATATTTATCACATGTTGAGTATATTTAATATTATTTACATACACACATGCATTTCATGGTATATAAATTCTATTTGAGACATACATTTTAAACATGGACATATAGTTGTTTGTTTTTTATCTACCTTGTGGACATGATAATATTGGGGGAATATTGTTCTATAGGTTTCACTATTATATGTTATATACTTATATGACCTTTAAAACATGTTTATATACTTATATTTCTTACACATTCCTTTCTATTTACTCATTTATTACATAGTGATACGAGATATATCATTTTTATGTGATGCGGCATTGATATATGTGGATGGTATAGACTAGTTCCTTGTTCTATGATCCATTGATTTTATTACTCATTTACATTATAGGATTAATTTGTGTGTGACCCTTGTCCTTTATTTATGTTACATCCTTTATTTCCAATATTTTCTAAATTTTTATGTCCTCATGTGTGTGGCTTATTGACCTTGTTTATTATGAAAATTTATCTCCCTTTTATGTGGCACTTGGCCTTATGTGTGACACTAACAGGTTCCATGAATTTTATCATGCATTGTTATTGCATATTATTATTTATTTACACTTATTTTTTGTGTTTCATTTATACATCTATGTACACATGATAATTAAATACCTTGTATTCTATATATTACATACATTCCATGTTGAAATGTTTTCTGCATGAATAAATGCTATTACATGATGTTATATTTATGCATGGCATGATACAATTCATTATTATTTTTATATGAGTGACTTATAAGATACATCCCTCATATCAAAAGGTGGGAATTATAGTGTGATTGTCATAGATACATAAGCATCCATGAGTATAATATCAAAACATATTACTAATTTCATAGATTTCTTAGATTTATATGGTTCAAATATCATAATAGTTTAGACACATGATATATATAAACACATTGATACATAGTAAAAGATCATAGGACATGCATATGAATTTAATTTATGTACACTTGAACACAAATTCATATAGAATTCGACTCATATGCATGGTCATATGCACAATAGTTTATATGAACATAATTGTAGGTTTCACATACAAAAACATTTGAGATGATGGTTATCAGATTCAACATATATATTTAGATAATTGTATATCAATGGTAAATATTTAGGGGGAATGATATTGGTTTATGCGCATATAAAAAAGAATATAGTTACAATTTAATGACAATATTTTTTCAATCCAAATTAGATTAATAATATCTATGATCATTATGGGGGAATGGACCTATTCCATTATCTTTCAATTATGCATTATATGTAACTTGAGTGAAACTATATAATCATACCTTTTTTGTGAATTAACATCATCCATTCTCTTGATATCATATTTTTTTTTTGTTTTGACATAGATAAAAATTGATCAGAATAGATTAAAAATTTACATTTCAATCTATAAGCCATCTATAATAGTTGATTCATTTTAAACAAACCTTTCCTTATCATTTCTCTCATTTATCTACATAGTGATGTCTTTGAGTCAAACATAGCTATTTATGTTATTAAAATATTTAATTTTACAAAAATTCATGAGGGTTAAGGAATGTTGCCTTCCCAACTTAGTATTCTTCTTAATTACACAATTTTATGGAATATTCACCCAAAATCTTCAATGCTTCAATAATAAATCATCATTTTCAAAAAGCTACAAATGGAACATGGTTTTAAACACACATGTAATCTAAACCTTTTTAATTTAATTTTTTATATTTTAGATTTCACATACAAACATTCAATACTTCATTCCGATTGTATGTTTTCATGGAGCAAAGTTATACATTTGTAACCATCTCCTAGAAGGAAAACTATGTTGAACACAATAAAATACATTTTATTCTTTTACTATATCAATTACAATACTATAATAAAGGGGGTAATTTTTATATATTAAAATATGGGATTTTATACTTTAAAATGATAATCCTAACACACATTTACTGCACATGACTTGAGTATTGAAACAAGGTTATAATTCGTGACCCTCTCACACTTGTATGCTATCTTATAAATCAACCCTTTCATTATAATTATATATACCTATAAGAACCTCAATTTTTACTTAAAACATACTAAATATCCTAAAAAAACATCTAAAGACTCTTAATTTATTCCACATATACATGGGTTAGTCTCACTAGTAAATATTTTTATCACCAATCAATAATGACCATCGTTAGTTTGAACCAACACACTACCAACAATGAAATAAAATTACATATTTAAGGCTCACCCATAATGCTATAATTTTGGATATGTGAGTAATTATTTAATTAGATAAATCTATAAAAAAAAAATGTGTCATTCAAAATGGACTTGGAACTTATCTGATAGATATCTATACACTATTTCACATTGATTAAATCTTCTCCATTCTTTCTAGTTTCCATACATGTAACTAGGAGTCGTTATAATAAAAAACATGAAGAACTCAAAATACAAGTTAAATAAATATTTATAAAGTATCAAGGTCAATAATTATCTACATACACATAGTAAATGATTATAATTTCACAATCACAATAGGTGGGAGAACTGTGTGTGGCTTGATTTCCATCCTTAGAGTATTGGATACATAGGCAATGATCAATCATCAGTTGGGGTTTAGGTTAGAATAGACCACTACCATTCCCCAATTTTTTTATGTTTATATCCCTCACAAGCACATATAAGGTTTCAAGGCAAAGGAGGCTAATTTATAAACCAATGTATGTCATCAAGGTTCAATATTTCAAACATAGAGCAAGTAAATACAGTTGTTAGTGACCACATAGTCATTGTGTTACACTTCATATCTAGTAAATATTGACTAAAAATTCACTATATATTGGTGAAACTAATGATATTCTACATAACTAACCTAGCATAGATAATAGATAAATTTTACAACCATACATACAACATGCATGATGATCACTAATTTTCATTTCCAAAATACAATCACATTTATATAGTCAACTATAAAATCCAAGTATTTCAATCTATTTATTGCTTTCATTTATAAAATATTCACTTTTCAAAAAAAAAAAATTAGTTTTAGTCTCTTACATTAATATGAATTCTTTAATGTCATATCTATTAATTTGAATTATATTTCATGGTTATATCTTAAATAGATTAGTCTAACTCATTAATCCAAATTAGGTTAACCCCTAATAATATTATATAAAAATAATATAATGTTGAAATAATATTTTATTTATATTATAAAATATGTTCAAACCATAATAATAATCTATAGTTTTATATATGTATTAATTTAATGGTGTTTTCATACCCAATTTGTGAACTTGGAGTTAGTGTGAAAATTTAAGTTTGATTTTTATGATTTTTTAAATGTGTGATAGCCTAAATAAATTGGTCATTGATTATTTTGACACTCTTATAGCATATTAGATGAATTTAAAGCAATATCCTAAATTATGTACCATAAATGTGATTGATTTAGAATATGTTTTACCTAATAATATTATATAAAAATAATATAATGTTGAAATAATATTTTATTTATATTATAAAATATGTTCAAACCATAATAATAATCTATAGTTTTATATATGTATTAATTTAATGGTGTTTTCATACCCAATTTGTGAACTTGGAGTTAGTGTGAAAATTTAAGTTTGATTTTTATGATTTTTTAAATGTGTGATAGCCTAAATAAATTGGTCATTGATTATTTTGACACTCTTATAGCATATTAGATGAATTTAAAGCAATATCCTAAATTATGTACCATAAATGTGATTGATTTAGAATATGTTTTACCTAATAATATTATATAAAAATAATATAATGTTGAAATAATATTTTATTTATATTATAAAATATGTTCAAACCATAATAATAATCTATAGTTTTATATATGTATTAATTTAATGGTGTTTTCATACCCAATTTGTGAACTTGGAGTTAGTGTGAAAATTTAAGTTTGATTTTTATGATTTTTTAAATGTGTGATAGCCTAAATAAATTGGTCATTGATTATTTTGACACTCTTATAGCATATTAGATGAATTTAAAGCAATATCCTAAATTATGTACCATAAATGTGATTGATTTATAATATGTTTTACCTAATTCAAATTAGGTCTAGAGAAGACATTGATAGTGATAGATTCAAAGTGTAATCTTGTCATACCTAATAACTCCAAATGAGATACATGTCCACATGTAAGGTTGTCTCATATTTCCATTTCTTGGGTCTATCCATTTATTATTTTTAAAATTTACACTCATGGGGTAAATATAATCATAAAATTTGATTAAATTAGTGATGAAGCTTGGGTTCCTTCATAATAGATTTAACACTTGTTTTGGTAGTGATTGAACTATAACCAACACTAGTATTTCCTATGAAAGTGATCATAATGAAATATTTAATAAAATCATGAATCAAGCATGGGCACCGATTAATAATATTTTAGGGTTATTTTCCTTATGTGCTAAACATAATTTCATGTTTTATAACCTTGTAGGATGTAAGGATGAACAAAGTATGTGGTATAATTATCTATCTAAGTGGTGACCCAAGTTGTTTCACTAGTTAAGTAGAAGTATAAACAAGGATATATTTAATTGGACATTTCTCATTGATGAAGAAAATATTGAGAGATGAATTTAATCTAAAAAGTCTAAGTTTGAATATTATTTGAACTTCATAATTAATTAGGAAATAAATATAGGTTCCTCTATTTTTTATATCAACACTCAAATGTAATATTATGGAATGGTGTTTTTATATCAACATAATGAACATAGGATGTTGAAGTGTCATGTTTCATGTTAAGGTTAATGTAAGTTAAAAATTTTATTTTGGGTCTTCGTGTCTATAGATTATATATGCTTATTTTTGTCATGATAGTTTTTATTTCTTTTTTTAGCTTAGATCATCAACCCTCTTTTGATGATGATGTCTCATGGAGGAGACTCTATATAATTCAAGTGGAGGAATACATATAATAATGATTATAAGGATAATACATGTAGGCTACTCAAGTTGTGTGGGAATCATAAACTATGTATTAGGTTAGGTTTTCTTTGTTCCTTACCCTTGAGTTAGATGAAGGATATTTTTCAAGAATAACTAGTATAAGCAAAAGATTAAGAAATGATTAATATATGTCTTAAGTATTATGGATCCTAAAATTATGCATATTATGAGATGATGTGTATTGAATATTTTGAAAATATAGTAAAATACCAGCTTTTTTGATTGCATGCTCCCTATGAGTGATCCTTATTTAGTAGTATTTTAAATATCATCTCCTTTGATAGCCATAGGCAATAGCCCTATAAAATGTACCTTGTAAAATAGGTTTAAATTTTTTTTACTTGAGTATGTTTGACATTATAAGAAAAATAGTTTCACTTTTTACATTTATTAAAATTAAAATAAAATATATTTGAAAGAGACATTTTTGTGTTTTGGTATCTTAATTATACCAATTATTACAAGTAAGTTTTATCCTTTATAAAAGGATGATGAGTGAATGTTAAAAATAATATTAATTCTATTTGGTAATTTTGAAACCCCATTTTGATATTAATTCTCTCTTATATATGTTTTTATGGTAGTTAAGAAAGTATTATTGTGGAATAAATAAATAAATTTAATTAATTTTGGGTGTCACATTTCCTCTTATGACATTTTTTTGATTGGTAATAATTATAAAAAATATTTTTTTTGAAATTAAAAACATAAAAAATTAATTATATTTAAATAAATAATAATAAAAACTTATCATTATTTAATTGGGCTTTTGGGATGAAAATATTGAACATTACATAGTGCAATTCCTAGGGAATTCACTATAGGGTTAATTTTAGTGAAAAGTATTTTCCATTTGGCTAAAATTTTAGTTTTTTCCTTTTTAAAATGGATAATTAAATCAATGTATCCATTGAACCATTATCCTAAAATATATTCCATGTCCTTAATTCTAATTTCTAATCATCCTATAGAATATCTCTAGACCTATTTTTGGGCATGATTTACCCAAGATTACTATGCATTTTTAGGAATTGAATGCCCAAAAATATGGACAAGTATTATCTAATTTAGATAAAAAAATTATAATACTAAGTATATCATGCAACATATGGTATTATATTTATAAATATATTATTGAATAGATGGTCTTTAAAATGTGGACCCTTGGATCATAAACATATTAACTACTTTTAATTGTGAACCTATACTATGTACTATGTATTTAAATATATATGACTCACTATATACTTATAGTCATGTATACATTTATGTAATGTTAAATAAATTCATACATTTTAATTTCATGCCAAATTTGAACTTGTAGACATAAATACATTTTTTGACAAGTAAAAAAAAAGGGGCAGAGCCCATTTATTATAGATATTTAACCCAAATCCTTGATAGAACCAAGGGAATACACCAAGATTATATAGGTTAAGAGAGAAAAAACATATGAAGAATCTAAGACATTTAAACATAAAAACTAATCTTCATAAGAGATTACTATATCAACATTATTGTTATCAGTAGCATGAACTTCTTCTTCAAGGATGATAGCAACCAAGGATCCCACTAGGGGAATCTCATGAATGTCATGTATGATTCCCAACCTTTCAAAATTTGCCTTAAGCTTCTAGTGTTGAAGGATGATGTCTTATTCAATTTCCTTTATTAGAGTCCAAATTTGGTCAAGCCTAGTTTCCAGTAGGTGGCTGAATGATCCACGTCTTCATGCATAGTAAGAAAATTATTAGCATTGAATAAAACTATTTGAATGTCGATAAGCTAAGAAAATTTTAGGGTGTTCACATGGGTATTAGAATGGCCAATATATTAAATTATCATGATAAAATATTACACATAATCCATTGAGGATCCACCACCAAGATGTGTATCAAGCTAGGCACAAAGCAGATTCATGGCCATCCATTTCAATAGCTTCTCATCCTTAACACCATTTAGGAGGGGATTTTTCTAGAAGTCTAGGGATTATTGGGCCATGAAATGAGTATCTTTATCTAGGACAGATCCTAAGTCAAGAAAATGGTGGATATTTAGATCATCCACGAAGCCCAAAAAGGACTAGTGGACATCTTCTAAAGAATAGTTATGTTGCAAACTATTACTTATCTCATTAACTAAGCTTATGACAGAGGCCTTACCTTTTTCTTTCCTAGTATGCTTGCTACTCAATCCTCTTGAATCCATCTTTCCAAATAATTTAGTGAAAAAAAGCTAAGAAAATAAAGAAAATAAGAGTGTAGAATGCTCAAGATGGTGAGAGGATAGGGATAAATGCCATGTCGTGAGACATGCATGGTACTTATGACTCCTGATGACCATCATTCACCACTACCAATAATTAATTCCCATGATTCAAATATCTATTAAATTAGACCCATACTAATTAATGATTAGTCTCATTAATATGGTGGTTATGTGAATCATTTTACATAATCTTGTAATCTTTGAGCCCTTGGTAAGGGTCATGGTCATATGGAGACTTAGTTCTAAATGATTGAGGGTGACTCCTTCATTAACCATATGGTTAGAAAACTTATTGCTTTCATGAAAGATGTGCAAGGGAAAATAAGTCTTCAATTTGATACAAAGTATCTTGAAATCATCCATAATATTTTTAACGATCTAATTGTGTGAAGGTCCATTTGGTAGGGCTTTAATGAAAAATTTTGAGTCCCCTTCTATTTACAAATCAAGCTAGATATTTTAAAATTCTAAAGAGATACCATGCCAAAGTGCTTTAGATTTGACTAC